>CM029126.1:1557500-1582500 GCA_016859345.1 Istiophorus platypterus | reverse complement strand
GCCTCGTTTCTCCTAAACAACTCATGCAAACATTATGAAGACGAATGTCTCCGCTCCGGGAGAGAATCCCGTTTCCATTCTCTTGATTTTTTTTTCTTTTTAAACCTCCTCCACCACCTAAATCCTGAGCCCCCCCCATTCCCATCGAGTTCCCCCACTATCTCACGCCACCGGGGCTCAAACCGAACCCCCTCCACCCCCCGATAAAGCCCCCCAGATTTAACCGGCGAGGCTGGCGGCGCGGCCACCTGAGCTCAGATATCCTACGCGGGCCCGAAGCTTCGACGCGTCACCTGTCGGGTAATGACTGGGGAGGGGGGGTAGATGCGGGGGCTGCAAACATGGGCTGAATATTTTAAGGCTTTGGCTGGAAAGGGAGGGAAAATGTTTCTTATTTTCACTTTGGGCCAAACAGATGAATATGTATGTAGGAATGTAGGGAAAAAAAAGAAAAGAAAAAAGATCACAATTTAAAAGACTGATTAACCCTGAAAGAAAGAGGCAAACAAACAAGCTTTTTAAAAATGTTCAAGCACTAATTACGCCGTGTAATGTGGAGCAGACAGAGGTCACCTGACAATAGTAATTACATGATTTGTTTTTTATTTGTATCTGTCATTTTTGTTGTTTTTTTATCTACCAATATTCGACAGTCTTGCTAATGTGTTGATGAAGTGAGATAATAAACTTGTTTTACCAGTCAGCTGAATGCTAAATGAACCTGAAACACCAGTACTGATGTTACGGTTAACTGGGATTTATTAAACCCATTCTGACCTACAAAGTCAAAATGAAGTAACTTTGCACAGCTACATATTCACAGTGAAAAGAAAACAATAAAACTGTTAAATTTATTTAGCTATATGAATTAAAAAATGCAAACCTCCTCTTTGCTATTATAAGGCAGTAATGACAATGTTTGAAACGTCCAGGAATTTAATTTAATTAATGGAACTTTCCATGTGCACGGTATAAAACACACATAAGGCTGCATTAATTCCTCTCTCGGCCAGTTTAGGACAGAAGAGCTCCACCTTTATCACTTTGTGAAATTCAGCAGATGCTAAACAGCGCTCCCCCTCCTCTGGCTCTGGTTTTGGTCTCCACCACCTCTGGCTCTTCAGCTGCGTAATGCTCCGCTATGTTCACCAGCTGGTCTCTGGCGGTGCCCCTACACACATGCTGTATGCTAATGCCGTGTGACCGGTCGATTGGCCCTGGAGAACCGGAGCAGCGGAGAAGTGGAGAACCGGCCAGTCCAAGTCCAAATTTCCCCGAGGTCGCGATGCTTGTCTAGATTGGCCGCGTCGGCCGGCGTTGCCCCAAATGACCTTACGCTGTTAACGACTTTTCCCGCACGTCTGTTGGATCCTCTGCACAAATATCGCACTGATATTGTGCTGTGTCAAGCAGACGGACAGAAATTCAACCGTCAGTGATTTGGTAAAGGACGGAAAAACAGTCAGATGACGCGCAAACTCACCCCGTTGTTTCCAAAGGCTTCGTTTTTAAAGTCCTGATGCTCTGCTGGCAGAGGAAGCCCGACAGGGAGATGTGAGCCAAGTAAGAGGCTGTAATGATGGAGGGGAACGAGTTCATGCTGACGGTTTTAAAATGTCTCTAAAAGCTGAAGGCAACAGAAACTGCAGAAGCTACGGTAGGATTTAACATTAGCGCTGCTGAGGGAGGCTTTCTACACACCTGGCCCACACACACACACACACACACACACACACACACACACATGCACACGCACACACGCAGGGCCTTTAGATTGAACTAGTGCAGAGCCTGTCGGCGGGGGCTCATCGCGACCCTGTCGTCGGTCGGCGTCGACCGTTGTTGGCTGAGTCGGTTACGACGGTCTACGGGTGACGGTTTAGAGAAACCGCCGTCGCAGTGGAGGTTCCGCCTTTCATGGAACCCCTGGTGCACGCCGTAAATTCCCAGGTTGCCGCACCGACCCTGAAGAACGGTTCCACCTTTTCTCTGGACATCGGCTACCACGCGGTGAAGGCGGCGTTCAAGCCGTTCTCGAGAACCACTCGTCCGGAGATCCTCCACAGTTGACGCCGCGCTTCCCCAGGTCCTCGGTGACACATCCGCAAAGTTTGAAATCGATCGGACGAGCGGCTGTCGAGAGAAAATACAGACGGGCGGCGATTCCTCCGTTTACTGTTGGATTAGCTTCTAAAGCAGCAGAGGCCTTTTGGGGAGAAGCTGGTGGTTTAGCAACTATTTCCTCTCTGTCTCAACCATCTGGACACAGAGCAGGTGATAATGGATGTGTGATGGGTGTGTGTGCTTGTGTTAGCATGAGTGTGAGCATGTGAGTGTTAATGTGAACAGATGTAGCTATCCACTGTCTACAGAGCTTAACGTGGGACAGGAGTCAGTACTTAGCTGTCAGGTTTCTGCACTTAGCACTTTGTATGAGTGTGTGTGTGTGGGGGGTTGTGTGTGTGTGTGGTTGAGTGTGTAATCCGTCACGCCGTAAACTCTGTAATAAACTGAGCTCAAACTGCTGATCGCAACCCGATCGGAGTCGATCGCGGAGGTTTTTCCCAACGCGGCTTTGATCCAGGGTTTTCACCGAGTTTTCATCATGGGGAGCTTCGCAGGACGCCGGTTGAAAATGAGGCAAACAGCGCCGAGTGTTTGGTTTTACGCATACATAATGAACACACAAGCAGATTAAACAGTAAATGAAACCGTTGCATCACAGCGCCTGATTCAGTGGCGGCGCTTCCTCTCATTTGGAATTAATGAGTTTCTCATCAGAGAGCGGCTCGACAGTCAAGGGTCAATGCCTTTTTTTCCAGTGTGAGCATGTTGAGTTGTACAGCTGTTAATGTGGGTTTATTGGGTTTATCGGGGGGCAGAGGGACCACGATACAGCCGACAGGTGGAACGAAGCGGCGCCGTGCCCTCCTGATGCCTGTCACATGACCTTAAAAGCTCAAACGTGAACGGCGCTTAAAATGCCTGCGACTCCATCTTCTGCAACATTAATGCCAGCGATGGGATGCGTTTGTGTTGCGTCCCATCACAGGACCTTACCTCCGCCACGCTACTGAGTCCGGTGTCGGGTTCGGAGGCCCGGACCTGCAGGGTGTGGAGGTTGTGTCCGCTCTCGTAGTCGACGGTCCTGGTGAGGCCCAGCGCTCCGCTCTCCTGGTTGACGCTGAACAGATTCCCAGGGTTCAGCAGCAGCATGTAGGACAGACTCTTCTTCTGGAAGGACACGGCCTGGACCATCGCAACACTGCATGCAAACAGGGAGGTGCTACAGTTAGCATCTGCTGCTAGCAACACAACGTTTCCTTTTTACATTTCTATTCCTGCACCTGTTCAACATGTTACCAAGACACCTTTGGACTGAGTGACGTTACTCTGGAATGTTTATTTTTTCTGATTATATGGCACATTTTTATCTCTGTACACAAGGTACAAAGACGAAACTGATATCCATGTTCCTTTCTAATATTGGGATGGATGGTAGAGATGGTAGAGATAGAGATAGTAGAGATGGTAGAGATGGTAGAGATGGTAGAGATAGTAGAGATAGAGATAGAAGAGATGGTAGAGATAGTAGAGATGGTAGAGATAGTAGAGATAGAGATAGAAGAGATGGTAGAGATAAAGATAGTAGAGATGGTAGAGACAGTAGAGATAGAGATAGAAGAGATGGTAGAGATAAAGATAGTAGAGATGGTAGAGACAGTAGAGATAGAGATAGTAGAGATGGTAGAGACAGTAGAGATAGAGATAGTAGAGATGGTAGAGACAGTAGAGATGGTAGAGATGGTAGAGATGGTGAAGACTTGTGGGTCGAAACTTGTGGATGTTTCAAGTCAGTGTAAAACTCAAGAGGACGACACACGGTTCCAGAGTTTGTCTTCACTGAAAACACTGTATCCAACAGACTGTGGCTCCATCCCTACGTTTGCCCTGAGTGAGGCTTCGACGTGGGGCAGCTCCGGCTCGTTAAGTAGCGAGTCAGTCGTCCCGGGGCTTCCGGGAGAATCCAGACCTCCTCGGCCCTAATTACAGGCGACGACAGCGGACGCTCTAGAAAAAGGCGAAAAACAAACGCCGGAGCACAGTATTTGAGCTGTTAGTTACTAATTCTCATAAAACTAAACCTGAACTGCTAATTCTCCACTAAAAAACAATCTCAGATCCGGAGCTGGTGACCTGATGAGGGTTTGCCCGTCCTACTCATCCTGCTCGTCCTACTCATCCTGCTCGTCCTACCCGTCCTGCTCGTCCTACTCATCCTGCTCGTCCTACTCGTCCTACTCGTCCTACTCGTCCTGCTCGTCCTGCTCGTCCTACCTGTCCTACTCATCCTGCTCGTCCTACCTGTCCTACTCATCCTGCTCGTCCTGCTCGTCCTACCCGTCCTACCCGACAAAACTCGTCAACGCTATCATGTAAACGTCAGATTCTGAGAGGACACGGCGTGCGGCGCTATGTCCAGCCACGGCCCTCACAAGATTATTCTCTACCCAGAGACCGTTGCCACCTGGTCAATCAGCTAAAACACACACACTATAAGACACACACACCACATAGAAACCACATAGAGACCACATAATGAAATAGGATACACACATGAAATGCATACAAGAATACAGAAGTACACACACACACACACACACACACACACACACACACACACTGCTCACAGGGTGGCATGGATACTTGGATATTAATACAATGTGCTTTGCGCCAGCAGCCCTGAGGGATTCACTTACATACACACACACATACACACACACACACACCAACACCCACACCAACACCCCCACACACACACACACACACACACTCCTTCATGTTTATCCAGACCTCGCTTTTAATAAATATTTGAATTTGCCACACTTTCAAATTCTCAGCCTTAGGCCACACTCATACATCTGGGTCCTCCTCATCCTCCCCCCGTCCTTCTTCTCCTCATCCCTCTATCCTTTTCCGCCCTCTCGTCCTCCTCCCTCTATCACCCCCTCCTCCTCCCTCCACCCCCCCCCACTTTCTCCTTCTACTTTTCTTTTGTCTCACTCTACAGGGCTCATCTCTTCATGCATCACATGACATGCGAGGGAAAGGGCTGGCACACACACACACACACACACACACACACACGCACACACACACACACAAACAAACACACACGCACACACAGATGCCATTTCCACACTCGGTTTCTGAGGCAGTGGAATGTAAATGATGTTTCTGTAAATATGGATGACAAAGACACAAACAGACACTTGTGTTCACAGACAGGCAGACGGACGAGAATCTGCACTAACACTAATAATACCAGGCGTAACTCAACTAACACTAGTGTTCACGAAAAGCCTTTTAATTGACAAAAACAGCTTCGCTAAAGACGCGGTGTTGGTGCATTTTTTACCTGATCTCAAGTACCGACAGTGTTTACAAGCCCGAGACGTAGAAATGGGTGAAATGCCATAAAAGCGGCCGGTGGTGACTTTTTTCAATTCATTGATGACGTTTCTTATTAATCATCTCATCAGTAATTAATTATTCCTCAAAATATCCCGGCGTGGAAATTACCCGGTTGAGGTCTAGTTACTGTTGGTGCAGAAAGCCAGAATGACCGTCCTGGTCGTGAAAAAAACAAAAAAGAACAGAAAAACCACGTAACGACGCTGCAAACGTTACATAAACGCAGATGAACGTTGGATAAACCAGCCACAACTTTATTCGACGATCCAGTGACTCTGTGCCGAACGGAAGGAGGAAGCAGGATCCCGGAAACCGCGAGGAGATCTTCGTCGCCAGCACACGCCACACACGACACAGACAAAACTCCCCCCAAACACACACAAAAAAAAAACTGCCTGAATACGGGCGACGCTTTCTGTCAGTGTTGTGGTGAAACGCTACAGAGTTTCCAGATCTATCAAATATCGGACCTTCGGTCCGTCCTGCAGAACCTGCTGCCAGACGATGGCTGGAGAAGCTTGACCCTCCCGCCGACAGAAAAATAACGGGAGTCATCGCATCAAGAGCCTGAAACCGCAACGCGCCTGTTTCGATGCCTCTACTGCAAGTGGCCGCTCTGTCCTCCCCCCTTGGTTTGTCTGTATGACGGATTTAAACACAGAGCCAGGATCAGCTGCTGGTCTGAGACGGAACACAGGTCGGTTTACAGCACCTAAAAGTGGGGGAACGACCTTGAGGTGACTCAGAGGGAGACTCCCTCCCCGACCGATCCCGGATCTCAGAGATCCCCGGAACCAGAGCCGGGAGGCCGTCGGGCCTCGGCGGTGACTCACGCTTGGCCCGCAGGTGTGTTCTCAGGTATGCTCAGGCTGTAGGTGGAGTTGGTGAACTGTGGCGGCCGGTAGCCGGCCAGGATGGCCACTGTGGCCGCGGGACCCTTGCGCCCATGGCTGTCCACGGCCTGCACCCGCAGCAGGTATTCCCTGCTGGGGGTCAGAGGTCGCCCCGTGGTCCGGATCTCCCCGGAGCGGCGGTCCAGCTCGAAGCACTCCTCCCCGCCTGCGGAGTCAGAGAGGGGAGAGAGAGTCAAGGAAATGCTTCGGATACTACAGAAAACACTGAAGAGTCTTAGCGTCTCATACATGTGAGTCTTTAATGTCACCCCCCCCCCATTTTAATCAGTGTAGCAGAATGAGTCCATGATGGAGATTGGTGGAACTACACCAACATTTTTCATCCGTTAAAATGATTTTCATGCCCGATTTTCCCATGATGCTAAACAAGTACACACTTAAACAAGTCTCTCAGCTCTTCCTCTACCACACAGATGAAAAAACGGAAAACAAAAACCAAGGCGACCAAAGGAAACCTCTGGAAGCCTCCGGAAGCCTCGGTAAACGTGGGCGGGCCTCAGCTAACAGGGAAACGTTGATGTTATTGACCGAAACCGAAAGTGGGAGCGTCGCCGCGTGAAACAGGGACGAGCCGGTTGTCGTTTGGACGGGACACGTGCAACCGCAGGCTAATGCCAGGAAAGCGCGTCGCGGAGAGGTTGTGATTATAAAGACAGTCACAGCTGTCCAGTGAGGAAAAGACCAAATAAGGAAAATGGAGGCCGCAGGGCTGCTGTGTGTGTCTTTACTTATGTGTGTGTGTGTGTGTGTGAGAAAGAGTTGAAAGCGAGGGTGCTGAGGATCATTCCAGCTGGAGCAAAGTGTGTGTGCGTGTGTGTGTGTGTGTGTGTGTGCGTGTGTGCGTGTGTGCGTGCGTGTGTGCGTGTGTGTGTGCGCGTGTGTGCGTGCGTGTGTGCGTGTGTGTGTGCGCGTGTGTGTGTGTGTGCGTGTTTGCGTGTGTGTGTGTGTGTGCGTGCGTGTGTGTGTGTGTGCGTGCGTGTGTGCGTGTGTGTGTGCGTGTGTGTGCGTGTGTGTGTGCGCGTGTGTGTGTGTGCGTGTGTGCATGTGTGTGTGTGTGCGTGTATGTGTGTGTGTGTGTGTGCGTGTGTGTGTGTGTGTGCGTGCGTGTGTGTGTGTGTGTGTGTGTGTGTGTGTGCGTGTGTGTGTGTGTGTGTGTGTGTGTGAGAGCTGGTTAACACTCTTTGAAGACTCAGAGGAAAAGAGCGGCGTCTTTTTTTTTTTTTTTTACCCGCTGCCCCCCTGGGTCAAGAGAGAGATGGGGGGTGGAAAGAGACGGGGGGCAAGTAGGAGAGGAGGCGAGATGAAATGGAGCAAGAACAGAGGGGAAGGAGGGTGACGGAGGGAGAGCAAAGAGGGAGGAGGAGGAGAACGAGGAGGAGCCTAGGGGTGAGGAGGAGGAAGCGAGGAGGAGGAGGAGGAAGCGAGGAGGAGGAGGAAGAGGAAGCGAGGAGGAGGAAGGACGGAGGAGGAGGAGAACGAGGAGGAGGAAGCGAGGAGGAGGACAATCCCCAGCTGTTGACCAGAGGGATCTGAACCAGCAGCAGCTGTATCCGACCTGTCAATCACCTCCTCCTGCTCCTTCTCTTTCTGGACAGGACTTTCTTGTTTTTTCTTTCTGGGATTTTAACGCTTCCATTGTCTCACGTGAACAAGTTACATATATTTATTACATTTTATTAAACCCTAAAAAATGAAAACCATCATTAAAGGGACGCTTTTATTTTGAAGAAATGTTGAAAATCCTCCCAGACACGAAATTTTTTCTTTTGTTCAAAAAAATATCGCAAATCATCATAAACGATTTTTGATAATCTATAAAAATATATAAAATCATTTGCAACATTTACCTTCAAGTCTTTTGCCTCACGTTGAAGCCGAGCGCAGTGAAACGCACAAGATGACTCTGACGACCTAGTTTCACATCGTCAGGTTCGGTTCTCACACGGAACCTTTAACCAGAACCTTTAACTAGCTTCAATTAGGTTAAAAGTTGCGACATTTATAGCAATAACTTGGTATTTTAGTGATTTTTTTGTCTATCTTAGAAAACACGCAAACATGTGAACCTGAATAAGAATAATAATGTAAATATAGGACATAGTTCATGATGTACTGTTTCAGCTCCAACTGTTTGGACGATTAATAAAGATGCTGTTGATCGATCGATGCCGAGGTTAATTTTAATTATTGATCATGGATGACCTTGAGGGCTCGCGACTTCAAGTGTATAACGACAACTCCCTTTTTACAACTGAATCTGCGGGAAGGGCTTCGCTCAGCTCCAGCTAGCCGCCGCTGAGGAAATCGGAGCCAGGAATTTCGTTTTTCCTTTGAAATCATTTTTAAACGCGCGCCTCCGCCTTCCCGCCACTGTCCCGCCGCCTCGTACCGTAAAACCCAAGATCCTCCGACCCAGAGAAATCACACTAACGCCACTAACTGGCTTTGCACACAAACACACACAGTGATAATATATTTCCATATTGGCATGATATTAAAAAAACATTTTTAATGTAAATTATTGGATTATTTGTCGGTACACATGTAGTCAGATTTTCGCCAAAGGGAAAGCATTGGAAATTAGCTCTCAAAATATCTCTCCTTCTCCTTCATCCTCCTTCTTTCTCCTCTTCTCCTCTAAAATATATTTAAAAAAACAAAAAAAAAACCCACAGCCACCGGCACCCATCCGCCCACCCTCCCGCTCCATGCCTCTCCGGAGACTTTCCCATTATTTCCTGAATCTGGGAGCTTTCTTTGCCCCGGGGAGCGATTACCGCCGCAGCTCTGCGCCGTTTATGTACGTTTTTTTTTTTTTTTTACTCTCTCCCTCTCCAACTTGATGGTAATTGAAAATTCAACAAGTCAAATTTTATTTATAAAAACGGCTCCTTTGAACAAAACAGGTTTTGTCACAGAGTTTTCCCCGGCGGAGGAGGAGCGGAGCTAATTGCAGATACAGGCCGGAGATAAGGAGCAGGAGCGAATCAGGGTCCGAGGAAAATACGCAAGGATGGAAAAACAAAACAGAAGAAACAACCTCAGACGGGACTTTTTTTTTTTTTTTTTTCGCGTTACGTTTCAAATATCAGAAGAAAATGAGAATTTGGATCCTGACGTATCTTTTCACGCATTTTTTTTCATGGGGTTCTAACCTGCACTGTGACGGTTCTATTTCAGGGGCCGTTGAGAACTGGGCTCTGGAAAACCTGATTAAAACAGCGGCCAAAAGTATGTGGACGTAAAGGAAGCCATTCCAGCGAATGTCAAGCTGCCCCTGAGGTCCGGCGCTGATCGTGTCTGGTCCGGCTCCCAGTCTGGGACCCGGTTCATCCCAGAGGGGCTGGATGGGGCCGAGGTCTGGGTTCTGTGCAGACCAGTCCAGGTTCTTCCACACCAAACTGGAAATAACTGTTTCTTTGTGGATTAGAGGTTCTTCTTTTTTTTAAAAAAGGGATTCTAACCATTAAAACCCAGATGAAACGTTCACATGTATGAAAACATGATTGAACACAGACAATGAGTTAAAGTCGTCTCCAGTCAACTGTCCCACACTTCAAACAACCAATTATTGGTATTATTATGATTTATAGGTGTATTTTATAATGTTTATACAGAGGTGCATCATGTTCCAAACAAGAAAAACATGTACATAAGTAATTTTACTAGGCTACTAGGCTTTACTAGGCTAATAGTTTGAGTCCAGGATCAGTTACTACTGTGATAATAACCTTCCCTCTGATATTTTTTAATAATCGTAGCATTAATATTTTATAGAGGCACGTCTCTGTTATGGACCTGGCCTTGAGCAGGGTGGGGTTGTCAAGTTGAAACAGGAAAGGGCCCTCCCATAGATGGTCCACATACTTTTTGCCAATATGCATCAACAGTATATGCAATTTTTTTTAAAAATATAGTTTTATATATACGTTAAAAAAATGAAATAAAACAACAACTCACTGTCCAGTAGGAGGAAGTGCGCCGGCCCCTGCGTCCCGTCACGTTGCCGTGCCGACAGCCGGTAGACCACGGAGCCCGGCGGGGAGTCGGGCCCCACGGCGCCCAGGTACGGCGAGGGAAACATGGCCCACTGCAGGTTGGCCTGACTGGGCATGCTCAGAGCGAGCCGGCACAGGTACCACTCGTCACCTGGAGGGGGGAAAGGGCAGTTTTTTCATTCGTTCATTTCATCCAAAACACGTTGAGTTACGCCTGTGATTACAACAGGGACATCATCATAAAAAGACTAGGTTATAAACTGAAATAAAAAATAACGAACGAATAAAGTTGACGGCACAAGTTGGGCTCAGAGACCTGCTGTTACGGCCACTAAATAAATCAGGAAACAGAGACTCTGTTGGTGTTAATTGTTCCTCACAGTGATGAATTTCATTCATTAGTTTTAAATAAGAGTCGTTTCTCTGTTGCACATCTGATCTCTTCCTTCACCGTTATTGCCTCCTCCTGTGTTTGTAGACTGAAACACCACAACATCTCCGACCACGGAACAACACTCAGGTTTCCGTCCAAGTATGAGCCAAAGTTTCCGGAAGAACCCGGGAAAAGAAAACGACAAATCGACGCACGTTTCCGTCCTCCGGCGCTCGGCGAGTCGGCCCGCTGAGATAAAACAACAGCCGGAGCCGATTCTCACGGCCGTTAAGACCACCACAGAACAGGAGGACACGGCGAGATGAGCCAGCGGAGAACCCTGTGGGGAACATGATGGGGAACCAGCGGTTTCATGTGTCCAAGTGGGGAAGGTTCTGGGCTCCTCTCATTCGTTCTCGTCGTTCCGCTGGACGTTTAAGTCGAGTCGCGGGCAAAGCTAATTATCCGCATTAAAAACCTGCTCACTCTGTTTTTTTATGTGCAATCTGCTAAAGTTGGCTCCACGTCAACCACCAGAAGTCACAGGGAAACATTTGTCACCTGATGAATGAAAGTCCACGTATCTAACCACCGTCCGGCTTCTTTACGGTCGGTTTATCAGAGCTTGTTAAAAAAACCAAACAGAAACAGCTGTCTAGTGGATGAAAATTCTGTTTATATGTTCATTACTGGAAAAATTAGGATTGATTATCAAAGATTGCTAGCTATCAAAAAAAAAATTTTTTTAGCTTTGAAAACTGCTAGCCTCACTTATAAAGCTAAAATGCTCATTAGCTACATGTCGTTTGTCCAGGACGTAGCTTTCCCCAGCGTACGTTAGCATAAACATCATTTAAAATTGTATGTTGGGGCCCATATTGTGCTCATCAAGGTGTTTTTTTACTGGTCGTTTTTATGAGATCTGGAAACAACTGTTTTGTGTATTTTAGTTGCCGCTTCGTTCCGTTAGCTTCCGCCGTAACCGGCGCGGCTTGTTAGCTAAGCTAGCGCCTGCAGCGTTCAGGCTGATGCATGAAAGCAGAGCCTCAGTCAAAAGGCGACGTTTCCCTACAAAAGCCGTCGCGGGTTTTTCTTTTCGTTGTCGTATTTTTTAATCAGAGTGAAGGAGTGACAGGAAGAGAGGAAAAACAAGTAGCTCCTCCAAAATAAAACAACAAAACCTACTGATCACAAGATCAAGGGGGCTCAAATACACCGCACACGCACACACACACACACACACACACACTCACACACACTCACACCCACACACACACACAAACACACACACTCACACACACACACACACTCACACATGCGTGTCGTCTGCATGTACCAGTCTACTGCCTCCTTTCTTTCTTTATGTCTCTTTTCATGTTGCCGGGCTGTGAGGAGGGATTTGCTCGGTTTGAAGGTGCGTCCTCGCTCGCTCTTGTTTCGGCTCGAGCCGAAACAAGAGCGAGCGAGGGAGGAAACTTCACTTCAGAGAAGAAGAAGGGAGGAGGAGGAGGAGGAGGTAAAAACACAACCGTGGCTGATTCTGTTTCTGTATTTTTATATCATCTCTGAAGGTCTGTCAACAGACTGAAAGCAGGGGAGAGGGTGATGAGTAGAGGAGGCGAGGGAGGAAGGAAATGGAGAGAACGGGAGAGGAAGAAGGAAGGGAGTAAAGGCAAAATAAAACTGGAGGAGAAACGAGGGGGGGCGCAAGAGGGGAGAGCGAGGGAAGAATAGGAGGAGGCAAAAGGCAGAAGAAGAAAGGGGAAGAGAGGAAGAGGGAGAGAGAAAGAGAGTGAAAGATGGACAGAAGAGGAGAAAAGAGAGTGAGGAGAAGGAGGAGGAGAAGGAGAAGGAGCATATGAATAAAAGAGAAGAAACAGACATCGGTCTTTAACCCTTTGACACCAGTTTTCTGAGTTTGTGTCACAAACAAAACGGCGTAACTCGGTCAGACCTCGGTCAGACGGTGTCACATTAATCCGGTGACAGTTGTCTACACGTCCACAGCGTCGCTGCAAACAGGAGCCGAATCGGCGGCTTTCATCGGTGCCAGTTTACCAGAATTATTAAGACATTCTGGCTTTTACATGGAGGTTCAAGCTACAGCTCACAACACAAAGTAGGAAAACCCAAAGAAACTCAAAGTTAATATAATTCAATGCAGGAAACTGTCCTGAAACATGTTAAGTATAACTCGCGTGCAAGTTTTGTGTCTTTTCTGAAAAGGCCTCAAGGTCTTTTTTTTAAAAAAAGGAATATGAGGCAAGTCAGCTTAATACATGTCGTGACTCACTAAAAGCCTGTAAATAAAGAGAGAGAAAAAAGCTTAAGGGGAGGATGAGGAAGAGGAGGTGAAGAAGGAGAAGAAGAAGTCCTGCAGCCCAGCGCTCCTCCGTCTTCTCCTTCTGCATTGCTGGGCTTCGGTCGCCAGTCAGCTCATAAAGAAAAATCCAGAATAATCACGTCTATTTCTGTCTGTTGTTTTACATATGCTGTGCTGTGGGCCGCGAATGAAAGGGAAATGAAATCCGTCCCATTATCATGATAAACATCAACACGTTTAGACGCAGCGCCGGCGGTCAGCGCATGTGTCAGCCCGGGCAAAACCTATTAAAAACGCCACCTCGACCCGGGAGGGGGGTGGGTGGGGGTGGATGCCGGTGGGCGGGGGGGGCTGTCAGCCGGACAGAATGTCTCCTTGGCTCCTCGGGGCTGACGAAAGGTCACTGACACCAGAATAATGACATTAATCAAGGCTGCAGTGTGTGGAGATGCACCGGCTTGAAAACGATGGGGCCGGTACTGACGTCGCCGTTGGATCCGAAGTCAGTCCTCTCGACTACGTGACATATACCGTTATCTGCCTAAGTAATAAAATTTATTCATTTATTTTGAAAATTACAGTTTAAAAAGCGTGAGTCGTATAACAGTTGACTTTGGGTTAAACGTTTGAGGCCATCGGCCCGAAACTTGGTTCTGTTCCCTGCTGCTCTCCTCAGTCACGATACTGTGTTTGAATGCAGCTGAATTCTAAATATCCTTGTTCTCGTCTACATTCCTCTGTTTCCCGTTGTCAGGCGGCTGCTGTTTTTATCTGAAGCTGTTTCCAAGCCGCCGCGGCCGCAGATAGAAATCTGTATTTAATGACCACAGCATATTATAGCTGAAGCTGTGCTGCTTCAGCTATAATCACATGTAACGCGAGCGATGAACAAGGGAGAGAAAGTTTCCGATCCGTTGCAGCCAACGAGCGTCTGGCCAATGATCCGCCGCGTTCGCTCTCGTAACGACTTATAGCTGCGTTACAAACGTGGCTGCCGAAGAGCGGCGCTCCACCATCCCAGTGGTTTCCCCGGCGGACGTTGAAACCACGATGGAGGTCGGAGGTCGGAGCGACAGGAGTCTGCACGGTGCAGTCGACCGCAGACGGGTTCAACTTACAGTTTCTGAGGCCTGAAGGTGTTTCGCTGTTTTCCTGTCTTCTCCTGGTGTCTTTCCTGCGGAACCGAGCCTGGACGAGATCAATTAGCCGAGAATCCGTGCCGTCGCGGACCATTAACGCTGAGGAGCTCGGTAAAATCCAAAATGCAAACCACCAACTGAAATAGTGCAGACCACTTCCTGAGTCTGACGGGAGAGTTTCTGATGAACAGAAGGATTTTACTGCACTTGAGAACATATCTGGACAAGAGAGGTAACGTTAAGTTAGCATAGAAACATTTTATGTTATATTTTTACGAGAGAAAAGGCTTCAAGGACCAGGACCAGTGTGTCGTTGAACCGCATGTGTCCGTCTCAACAGATCCATCGTCTAATGAAGCGTTTCTCATCTTTGCTCATCTTTCTGGAAACAGGAGTTGATTGCACTAATCTGCTCCCGAGAGGATGAACCCTTTTGATTTTAATGACCCTTTTGATATTAACTTTTCCTAAAGGTCAACTCTCAGGGCAACCTTTGTTTTTTGTGTTAAACCACGCTCTCTAAAAGGATCTAAATCATCCCCATGTCGTTTGTAGCCGCCACGTGTCCAGTTCGAGGTTCCACTTGATCCAGGATAACTCATCCTAACACGCGAGCAATGGAACGGTAAAGTGCAGCGTTTCCTCGTTTCCTTTCACTCGGCCTCGCGGCCTGAACTTTGAACTGACCCCTGAAAACCTGCAGAAAGGCTGGGAGCCCGGACACGAGCCGCCATCTCCGCCCGGTCGCGGACGTCTTTTTTCCTCTCAGGCGTAACGTCGCTCTCTCTCCTGGTCCGACGTGAAATGAGTGTAAAACGATGTTAGAACATGCAACATTTTGAGTTCCTGTCTCATTTCTGTCCTCGGTCGGTCTCTGTGTTATGCATTTTTTATTTGCCGAGGCGATCCGGAAACAAATCCCCAGGCGCGTTCAGGTTTTTTCTGGACCTTCTCACCGAGTTTAGATCGTACGAGGAAAGTCCCGAATATGAGCTTAATTTTGCTTTGCTCATCCTTCCAGCCACGACTTGTTTTATCGTCCTGCTTCTACCCATCGTCCCTTGTGTTTAGGGGCAATTTCCTGTCATTGCTTAAATTAAATTTTCACTCCCCATGAACTGCACCATAGTTTGTTTGTTTTTTTTAATGAGGACCCAGATCGGTTCTCTCGGGCGTCTCGGCGTCTTCTCTTGGTGCAGTCGGGGTTCAAGACTTCGCCTGGACCCTTAACCCTTCGCCTCGCATCAGCATCACCCTCGGGCTGTGCTGAGTTACTTCCCAGGTCAGCGTTTTAATCTGTTAAACACAGCGTCGCATGAATGTGATCATGAGGAGACGGGCCGATGAACGGCGAGGCAAAGGAAGGAGAAGCCGAGCTGTCGGCGCCGCCTGAACCAACCAAGGAAAAAGCTGTAGAGCTCAGAGCTTTCAGGAGAAACCGACCGCCTACGTCCGCGAAGGGGCCTCTGTTGTAAAACTCGGTTGAAACTATCATGTCCGCCGTCGAGCAGCTGGCGAGAACGTTTTAGATAAATCCCACTAACGTGGCCTCGCGTTCGGTGTCTTTCTCGTGACATCGCTTTCAGCTGAAATCCCAGCGATAACATCACTGAATACAATGTTATTCTAAATTGAATGAACTGAATTTTTCCCCCTAAGATGTTGATGCTGATGTTCTCATGGCTGCTCCTTTGCAATTGTATGTGCGTGTGTGTGTGTGTGTGGGGGGGGGGGGGGGCATGACTACACCTAGGGTGGGCTAAAAACTAACTGCTCTGTTCCCCACCCCTGATAAAGAGCAGCTGCTTTATTTCCCCGCGTCCAGGATCAAGGACGGCTGGAGTAGTGGGCCCCGGACCGGGGCCAGGGGCCGGAGGCCAGGGCTGGGGGCCGGGGGCCGGAGTCGGCCCCAGACCGGTGGCCGGAGTCGGCGTCACTTGGGCCCCCGCCTGAGGGATGACAGTATCCATCATCATTTATGTGCAGAAAAAAAAGAAGTCTGTTATTGTTTTCCATGATAACACACACACACACACACACACACACACACACACACGAAAAGCACTAGTGTCTGACCAGGTGGGTTCAGACACAGTGCAGCAGGGTTGAGTCCCAGCTGGATCTCACCACAGAACAGAGAGCCGAGCTGAGAGCTGCTGTGTGTTCGCGACGCACCACCGCTTCTATCGTCCTGCCCCCCCGTCTCCCTTTGTCTGGTATACATCTAGGGTCTCTGCCGGGCCGCCGCCGCGTCGCTGTGTCGCCAGCTTCTCGCCACAACGATGCTGGTTTCTCCTTCAGGCCTTTGTTGAGGGAAGAGACGCCCTCTGATCTCATCTGGGGAGAACGTGTCAGTCCAACTTCCCCATCTTTTACACGGCGAAAGGATTGATCAGAGGAATTGATCGTCCCTCGCGCTTGTCCCGTTTATCCGCTGAACCGGTTCGTCCGTGGCGACGCCCTAATTTTCCCCGGGCGCGGATCGATAAAGTTTCATAAAGCCCCTTGATACGAAAAAAAAGGAAAAAAAATACCCACGGTCTCATCTGTCTGGGAAAGTCTTCGTCGACCCAAACAAGTCAAACGGGAAGTGACTGAGAATGACACGTCCTCCATGAAAGCGGATAAATGGTCCTGGCAAAGTGGCGGCTAAGTCCGTCTTAAGCCGCCACTTCGCTCATTTGAATCTCAATGCGAGAGCGTGTCACGGCTTGTTATGCAAAAACAGGGCTGAAAGGAAAAAAGGGGAAATGGCGCTTTGTTCGCGCCAATCTCCCCTCCGCCGTCTTTTTAATTTAGACTCATTTGTTTGTTTTCGGGGGAGGGAGTTTGCGTTATTGACACGTGGCGTAATCGGGATCAGAAGCGACGAGGACGGAGAGAGACACAATGAGGGGACCTGTTTTCTGTCTCCCAAACTCGATGTCGGCTGACACATCCAGCGTGAAGCCAGCGCAGCTTCACAAATAGCAAAAACCGCCGCCGCCGCCGCCGCTGCCGCCACTTGCAAAGAGCTTCGAGAGGGATGGAATAAACAAAATGTGCGTGTGTGGGGGGGTTGAATTATACTTGGGTCATGCTCACAGATTGTCAGACACATGATAATGGTGATTAAAGGCAATGAAACTGAAAAACTGTGTTTATTTATAAAGTGCTTCTAACGGCGAGGGAAGCGAAGTGCGATTAAAAAAAAAAAGGAAATGAGGTGAGAAAAGGATGAGAAGGGGAACGATGCGTAAGGTGTCGGGCACAAGAACGATGGAAAAAGGAAAACAACACAGGCCCCGGAACAAACAAGGCGCCGACCCCAGAGGTGAACTCCAGACAAGATGGCGCCGCGGCTTCAGACGACGCTGCGGCTTCAGACGGCGCCGCTTCAGACGCAGCTGCGTCACCACTGCAGACTCTCGTATTTGGGCTGAGGTTTCAGACTTTACGTAGTTTCCATGTTTGCTTTTCTTTCTCTGTTTCCTCTGTCATCGTGGTGACATCACAGCGCCGTGCACCGCAGGTAGGCGATGCGGTTCGTCCTGGTTCGTCTTCACCCCTGTCGCACCGATAGGGTTCACATGGAACCATCGCTGGGCCTGATCCGTAGCACAACCACAGTTCTTACTCAGCAGGTTTTAATGTAAATCGACTTTGGTAAATAACGAATTCCACTCATCAAAATATCCAGTCGACAGTTTAAACGTCGGGTTGGGGCTGATTGTGGTTTATAGAGTGTATAATAAATCAAGAAAAGAAGTTGGGAGTTAAAATGTTGTATCAACCCTTTACAGACTGTACAGAGGACCACTTGACCCCTCTCAAAACTGATGTGTGAGTGTGTGTGTGTGTGTGTGTGTTAGCATCAGGTGTGTTCACATACACAGACACAGCCGTGTTAGCACTGGAGGAAGATCAGAGGGATCCGCTACCTGCAGTCTACACAAGACACACACCCACACACACACACACACACACACACACACACACACACACACACACACACACAAACACGTGCTTGAAAACTCTGACAAATGTGCACTTGTCTGCCGTGGCACAGGTGGTTGAGTGTGTGTGAGCTTGTGTGTGTGTGTGTGTGTGTGTGTGTGTGTGTGTGAGTGTGTGTGTTGTGACTGAGTGTGTGTGAGGGATGTGAAGTGTGTGAGCACTGAGCTATGTGATGACTGTTAATTGTACCTTAATAATTTAATGTAACTGCATCAGACGACTTCGTCACACGGATGTAAAACACGTGAGTCATTTTGGGGCATTTTGCTGAAATGACTTGCCTTTGTTTATGTTTCATATTAATGGTTTAAATTAACTGTTCATTTTAACGGTTTATGTAAATGGTTTATATAATGGATAGATGGATGGACTATAGTCTTGAATAGCTAATTTTGACATATCGATGCCAAAAGTGTGTGTTAATATATATTGTTTAAATCATATAGCGGCTAATGTTTTGTTTCCATATTTGTCAAATCAAAATCAACCAACAAAGCAGCTCCTCTTCTCTTTGTCAGAGATGTTGTTCTCTAGTTCTCATGAGTGGAACGGTTCCGTGTACAAATCCCCTGAAGTGTGTATGTCACTGCGTAGGTTCGATCGGGGACTGAGAGACGAAGCCGACTGTCAGGGACCAGGACGTCAGGCAATGAAGACACGACGGCGGTAAACAATACGACAACAATAACACAAACAATACAGAACTCCACAAAGCAAGAAACTCATAAATAAGACTGTAAAAGATGGAAGAAACAGGACTGTAGTTAATACGAGGAGGAGGAGGAGGAGGAGGAGGAGGAGGAGGAGGAGGGGGAGAAGAATGACAACAACAACAACAACAATGATCCGTGACGTTAACTGAACAAACTGAGAAAATGACACAAGGGAACAACTATAAAGTCTCGAGCCTCACCCTTTCCTCAACCAGGACGCGACCCCCCCAAGGGGGTCTCCATGACAACGAAAGAAATGATCACCATCATAGAGACAAAACCTGTGTGAACCTGCAGCGTTACAATGTGACCACGCCATGTAAAACAATGTAAAGTTAAGTCGGGTCTAGTCGACTGTAAATGAGGCGACAGAGAGAAGTGGGACGGTATCACCCTGTGTGGCCATGGCCGCCACATGTGGATGCAAATGAAAAACCGACTGGGAGCTCAGCGCGTCTCCCTCTGGAAGGACTGAAGCCATTAAAGAGAGGCCGGAGATGGACGAGCGGCGGCCAAGCGGCAAGCGGAGGACAAAACAAACTAAGGAAAGTCCGAGATCTCCTTCCGCGCTCGAATCGAGGTGAAAGTGGGAATAAATAAATAAATAAAAACATATATAGATAGATAGATATCGTCAAACCCTTCTCTATTTGTGAACCCGACTCTCCATCTGGTCCCTGGGAGCCAGCGGACAGAGGCCTGCTGCATCCTAATTAACCACCTTATAGACTGGCCTACTTTACCTCTGCACACACACACACAACCACACACACACACACACTCTCACACACATATCGCAGTAAGCCAAAGTCCTGCAGGCACACAGTTAATTAAGCTCCATTTTTCACTGCTGATGAAGAGAGAGAGGGATGAAAGAGAGAGAGGGGGTGATGGAGGGGAGAGAGAGAGAGAGAGAGAGAGATGACGATAACAAGGCAGATAATGATGAGAATAATAAACGACAAGAAAATGGAAAAATCAATGCAGAAATCTGCCTGTTCAGAGGAGTAGAAAACACACACACACACACACAGACAAACACACACACACACACAAAGACAAACACACACACACAGTGATGCAGCAGTAAACAGTTATCACCACTGATTTGTGACTGAGGAATTGATTGTTGTTTTTCTTTAATCATGTTGAATTTAACGAGACGGTTTCATTCTTCATCTCGTCTCATTGTCACTGTGAAAACTTATTTTTAATATTTGACTCTTTCGTCTTAACTCACCTGGATGATCGATTTTAAATGAGAAATAATAGGTGTCCATTACAAAAACGTGAATTAGTTTCCTTCAGTGCTGAAACAAGGAAGACCGGACTGTACTGGACCATACTGGACTAGACCGGACTGTATTGGACCATACGGGACTAGACCAGACCGTACTGGACCATACTGGACTAGACCGGACTGTACTGGACCATACGGGACTAGACCGGACTGTACTGGGAAAAAAACAGGCCATAACTTACCATATCAGACCAGACTGAACCAAATCAGACTAAACTAGAGGAGATGGAACCAGACTGGACCAAACAGGACCAGAACAGATGGGACCGGACTGGACCAGACCGGACCAAGACTGAACAAGACATCTGAAGACGACACCTTGGACTCTAGAAACAGGAGGACATTTCCCTCTATTTACTGAGAGTTTATTGACCAACAACTAATTAGTTATCATCCAAACCAAAAAATGGATCAACCAGTAATGAAAATAATGAGTTGGTTAGCTAAAGCCCTGGTTCTCCTGAAAGCCGCTGAACTGATCCCAGCATTAGACCGGATCAACAGACTTCGGCTGAACAAACTATGATGCAATTTAAAAAAAAAAAACAGCTGATCACAAGTTCTGTGTGAAACTTCTTCTTTTTTCTCACAAATACTGAATAATTAATCTCATTTTTTCAGCCGGAGCCTCAGTTCAACTTGTTGTTTTTCAGCTTCAGAATCGGTTTTATTTGTTGTAGCCGTCTACAGAAAAGAAAAAAATTAAAAACAAGTAGGAAAACAATTTTCAGGAATGGAAGGGTGTGTGCTTGTTTGTGTTTGTGTGTTTATGTATGTGTGAGTGTTTGTGTGAGTGTTAAGGTCGCCCCCCCCCCCCCCCCATCCCAACAACTAATGCCATCTATGAGCCCCGGTGGAAACATGGACGACCTCTGGACTCTCGGGAACGTACAGCAACATGAAAACTCAATTAGGGGCTGGATCTGCTGTCGGAGTGGAAAAAGTGGAGGATGGAGAGAATTTAAAAAAAAGGGACAGTCTGATTACGTCTCATCATCTCTGCATTATCGACATGTTCGGGTTCCCTCTGAACATCCGTATTGACATTAAATCCAGGTGAAACCACTTCACTGGTGTTTAGTTCACTTCCGCTTTCAAATATTCTAAAGGCTGAACTTACTAGATCCTGAACTGATGGCGACGAATGCGCAGTTTAATTAAAGACATTTAAAAGGAGGTTTGGAAAGTGTCAGATAACGTCCTTTATCCGTCTTTATTCATTTTTATTCAAAGGACATTTTCTGTGACCGAGATGCTCAGTAAACAGACTAAATATTGCGAAACGAAACAGATAATAATGAAACGACAAGTTATTGCACTAATATACTTTCAACTTTCACCGTCAAGAAAGAACTATGAAGAAGAAAAGAAGAAGATATTTTTTTCCTCAATAGCATTTTTTAACTGTATTTTTAATCATGTTATTTATTGATCTCTGCCATTTTTCCTGTGTTGTTTTTAACAGAATGTAGTGAAGTAAATGGGCAATAAAAATTCCTTATTAGCTAAATTACTGTTGCACAGATCAGAGTGTGTGTGAATACAAAACACCATTTTTGGTGAGAAATTATTTTTATATATTACTATAAAACAAAATTAAGATTAAAAGAAGAACAAAATAAAACAAATGCAGGTGCAAAGTAAATATATAACATATCACTGAAAATACAAATAAACCATAACAAGCATTGAAAACAAAATAAAAACAACAAACAAAAGGTGCCTCTCTGTTAAAATATACCATTGGTTAATAGTTGAAAATATTACAAATTACAACTTATAGATATGAATCATAAAGTGTGTCCCAGGTTTTAGTTTTAGTTTTCTTTTCTACTACTGGATCTAAGTGTGATAATGTGAGAGCGTATCAACGCTCCAGATCAAAAACAACAAAAAAAAGGGATCAGATGAGACTTTAGAGTGACATAAATTAAATATGGCCACCGTGTCCACAGAGCCAGATGACGACAAAGTTACATCAGCCGCCGTTGTTCGATTCTCAGAAAAAACCCCGAGAGGCAGCGAGGATCCCGGTTTCCCACGGAGGGGAATACAGGGCCCTGCCCCCCCGGCGCCGCGTTCAAGAGCCCCACCGGCCCCCGAGTGCAATCCATACAGACAAACAGTGGATCCAGGGGCCTGATTTCTATTGACATGACTGCAGAGAGGATCAATGGCATCAGGGGGGGGGTGAAAAAAGAGGAAACGAGGAAGAGGAAAAAACAGGATTCAACGATAATTCGTGGCGTTGGTTTTAATCCCCTCGGGGGGGCGGACGGGTGGAGCTCGGGCCGCACAAGACTTAAGAGGAAAAAAATAACGAGAAGTCAAAGGAATGTCGTTGATGTGTGTGTCTGTGTGTGTGTGTGTGTATGAGAGAGAGAGAGAGAGAGGGAGAGAGGGAGAGAGAGAGAGAGAGAGACACGAGCAGAACGGTTCTGCAAGAGTTACACCAGAAGATGACATGAAAGGAAAAAAGAAAAAAACGCAGAGAGAGAAAAGAAACAAGAGGAAAAAACACAGAATGTCTCAGAAAGTAAAACTGATAAAGTCACCTGGAAAAAACGGAGCGAGGGAGGATGGAGGAGGGAGAGGAAGCAGAGAAGATGACAAAAAAAGGGGAGGAGAAGGAAGGAGAGACAGAGAGGAAGGAAGTGAAAAAGAGACCAGAAACCAGCAGACTAGACCAGGACAGGACTAAAACCACATGTGGAGCATTTTGCTCTGGGTAAAGTTCCTTTGACCATAATCAGAAAGTCCTGGGATTGGTTTGGAAGGGCCTTGGAAGGTTGGTCTAGGACTTGAGAACTCCTTTTTTTGGGGGGGGGTGTTCTGTTTTAATCCACCTGGAGAGTTTTTAAAAAGCTTGTTTTTGGGAAAGTCCTGGGAGGTCGCCAGTTTTCCTGGGAGTTTTGGAGACAGGGAGATGAGGTTTGGCGAATGGGGGGGCAAGGCTGGGGCTCCAGGAAGGTGGGGGTTCGGGAACAGGCTCCCGAGGTGGGGGGGGTTTTCGGAGGAGGATCGACGACGTCTCGGCCGTTTGGGGTTTTTTGTAGCAGGATGTCTGATGATTTAAAGCAGTGTCGAGGTTTCCAGAGGTGAAGGGTTCCTGGAGGGGCAGGTAGTGCAGACGCTGGGGGGGGGTAGGTCTGGGGTAGTTCCAGAGACCTGGCGGTTTTGTTTTTTTCCACCCGGAGCCGCCGGGTCTTTGTGTGGAAGCGTCTCCCGTCGCGGCGGCCGGAGGAGATGGATCCGGCGTGATGTGAGAAACAGCCGCTGTCGTCTGAATTATGAATATCAGAGGACTTTTGTCAGACATTAAAAAATAAAGCGGTGAAAGTTTAATGCGGCGCCTCGTCGATTATTGATGGAGGAACTCTGACACCCACAACGGCGGGAGCGCGATGTAATGTGCGTTGTGCTATGTGTTGTGCGTCGTGCGTCGCTGTGCGTGTCTCCTCGGCTTTAAACCCGTGTGTTCAACATTGTCGGCGGGAGCGTGCGTTAATCATCTGAGCGTTTCATTAAGACCACTGAATTCGTTGTGTTGTGTTTTATTTGAAATTTACTTCTTTATCCCGCGTTTTTGAAAATAAACGCTCGCATACGCAGCTGGCGCAGGAGGTCAACGGGTGGGCGGGGCCTGTAAATAGCTCCTGAGTGATTGACGGCTCCCTCGCCGCCACCTCCGGGGACGTGGAGGAGTGCAGCTGTGGAGCCACAGGCTGTACATCTGGGTTACTGTGTGGGTTTTTAGTGTGCTTCTTTGTATGTGTGTGTGTTTTTGTGACTAGTGTGTGTGTGTGTGTCAGCCCGGCTCTCGCTGTGACAAACCCTCAGCGGTTCTGACGGAGTGTGAGTGTTACTGTCTGATGTCTGAGCTTTCAACTCGTGATGGGATTTCCTCACTGTGACTACAATACGTGTTTCAGTGTGTGTGTGTGTGTGCGTGCGTGTGTGCTGGTGCAAATCTATTATCTCTCACCATCATATGGAGTGACAGAGAATAATCAACGAAGGCAGAGAGCTGCACTGTGCCGAGTTTAAAAACCAGTGTGTGTGTATACGTGTGTGCTCTGCCTATAATCTAACTATGTGTGTGCTTTTATGCTTTTGCATGTTTGTGTGTGTGGGTGTGTGCGCGAACCGCTCGGATTTTCCTGCAGAGTGTAACCGTCTCTGTAACCAGTGCGATTCCTCTGATGTGCGACCGTCGCTTTATCTCCTGCAAATTACTTTCATTTTGCGCCAAAGAGCCTTTTTTTCGGCTGGGAAACGTAGTTCTGCCGCTAAGTGTTGCAGAATTTTCAAGTCGTAAAAGCACCAGGGTTCTTTTTCTTTTTCTTCTTCTTCATTTCATAAACGTTTCCTATTTCAAAGCCCTTAAAAAAAAAAAAAAATCTGAACCCACCATCAGCGGCCTGGTTGAGATGAGAGACGTTCACAGGCAGGACCGAGTCCAGTTCAAGTGGGACTTCAGTCAGACTATTGGAGCACAATGTTCTTTCCTGAATCCTCCGGGGGGGTGAAGTCCAGCTCCGGAGGTCCCGCCTCAGGAATATTAATGTGATGAGCTTCCAATATTAATATTATCTCCCTAAAGGTCTGACTGGGAGGATTCAGACTATTGTTCCGTGCCTGTCGGCGGCAGTGACTCGAGGTGCTGCCTGCAAATGCAGCCGCGGCAGCAGCCGCAACTGCCAAACTTCTCACAACCCTAAATGTTAGAATAAGACAAAAGAAGTCGACCTGCAGAAAGACCAGAAGGC